>JASJUZ010000272.1:0-17500 GCA_037159825.1 Tupiocoris notatus | reverse complement strand
AGCGGGAGCTGATATGCTGCTTGTCCAGGAGCCGCCAGTTAGCGGGGGCAAGATCCAAGGAACTGGGGTGACGAACAGATGCTATGCAGTTGGGGAACATCCGCGCGCGGCCGTGATAGTCCTGGATGGCAGCCTCGATGTCTTCCTGATAGGTGACTACTCGTCTGAGGAGGTCGTCGTTGTGAAGGTTAGGGGCCCTTGGATTGACGTAGTGGTGGTCTCAGCGTACATGTCGCCTAATCAGCCCCACGGACCCATACTGGACCAATTGGATCGTGCTGTTGGAGTTCTGCGCCCGGATCGCTTCCTGCTGGCGGGGGACTTCAATTCGTGGTCCACCGTCTGGGGATCTACCGCAACCAACGTTAGAGGAAGAGAGTTGTTGCTATGGACAGTTGGACGACGATTGACACTGCTCAACCGAAGGGAATGCGGACCTACCTTCCAGGGGAGCCGCGGATCATCGAGTATTGATCTTGCGTTTGCAAGCGAACCCGTTGCGATGCTCTGCACAAGCTGGGACGTTGCCTTCACCACTAGTAGCGATCATGCGGTGATAAGGATGGTTTTTGATGGGGCGAGGCTTGGGTCCGATGCTGTCGCGCCTGGTGCACGATTCGTGACCCGCTCTGCGGATTGGCGATCGTTCAGGGCGGAGGTGTCCTGGCAGCTGGTCGACCTGGTGATGGACACAGGGAATGATGTGGTGGGTTCTGACGGTGCAGTTGCCCGACTGGAGGAGACCATCGTAACAGCGGCGTGCAACACCCTCCAAATCAAGGGCCACAAAAGACGGAAGAAAGCGCCATGGTGGACAGCCGAACATGCGGCATTCCGTAGCGATATGATTGCGGCTCGTAGAAGGATGCAGGCATGCTTGGAGACAGCCGCACGGCTGCAAATGAAGGCGATATATCGCAAGAAGAGAAGCCGTTTCAAGGCGGCGATCCGTGCAGCGAAGAGAGCTTCTTGGAGAGCGTACACCACTGAGGAGCTAAACTCCAACCCTTGGGCCTTGCCTGGCAGAATACTCCGTGGAAAGGTGGGCCCCGACTACACAATAGGCACCATCAGGATAAATGGAAGACCTGCACTGGACTGGAGGGAGGCAGGAGAGGCGTTTCTGCAGCACGTGTTCCCTACTGATGACCCCTGCCTCGACTCGGACGCGGATCGGCGAATCAGGTTGGAAGTGATGGAGCCGATGTCGACTCAGCCAGCTGGACCATGGAGGATGGAGGAATTGAAAGCTGCAATTAAAATGTTTGGCAGATACAAAGCACCCGGGCCTGATGGGGTGGACATGGCCATAATCAAGGAGGCTCCAGAGGCATTCCGCAAGGAGCTGCTTGCAGTATATAATCTTGCGCTGGAGGAGGGAACGTTCCCTCAGGCTTGGAAGCTTGCCAATATAAAAGCTCTGCTGAAGTCCCCCAATCGTGACCCAACAGAAGCTGCCAGCTATAGACCAATCAGCCTCCTCAGTGTGTGCGGCAAGGTCCTCGAAAGGATGCTTCTAAATCGTCTGGAGCCGCTACTTGCCGGAGCACTGCACACACACCAGTTTGGATGCGTAAAAGGACGTTCGACCGAGGACGCGATCACCAGACTCATGACGCTAATCAGGCAGAGCACAAAGAAAAATGTCATGGCCATATTTTTTGACGTCGCGGGAGCCTTCAACGGAGTCTGGTGGCCGATCACCTTGAGGCGTCTACGAGAGCTCAACCCCCCCTCTGACATGTACAGGACTCTGCTGGACTACTTCCGAGACCGCAAGGCGCGACTGTTGTTTAAGCAGGGCATGGTGGAGACGCAGGTAACCAGGGGCTGCCCGCAGGGCTCTGTCCTTGGGGCGGCACTGTGGAATCTATTGTTTGGGGATCTCTTACACACGCTTGAGCTCCGTGGATTTGATGGGGTTGCCTACGTGGACGACATAGCAGTCGTGGTGGCGGGGGATACGCAGGAGGAGTTGTGCAGCAGTGCAGCGAGGTGCAGCCGGACGGTCATCTCATGGTGTAACAGGGCTAAACTGGCTGTAGCCGCAGACAAAACCCACGCCCTTGTTTTCAGGGGGAAAAAGATGGTCAAGGAAAACACGGTGTTCCCGGTCGGTAATGGCCTGGTGACCGCGGGACTCCACGTGAAATATCTGGGGGTGATCATCCATAGGAACGGGGTGTTGGAGCCACATCTGGAGCATCTACAGGCGAGGATCGGCAGCGTCGTGGGTCTCATGAGGGGTATACGGGGCGCCTCGTGGGGGCTGGAATTCAACAAAGCGGCGACGTACTATAATACGATCTTTATGCCTACAGTGTCCTATGGAGCGGCGGTTTGGTGGAACCGCCCATCGAAAAAGGTGAGGGAAAAAGTGCAGTCGCTCCAGAGGAGTGCCCTCGTGCCCCTGGTGAGAGCGTATCGGACAGCATCTACGGCAGCTTTGCAGGTTGTCGCCGGCACGCCCCCGCTGGATTTAGTGTTGGACGCTAGGGTCGCGCTCAGCAGTTTGAAATGGCCGGAGAGGACGCTTGCAAGGGTGGAGCCAGGGCTGAAGCATCGAATGGAATCCTTTCAGGGCGTTGGTGCAAAGGTTGAGGCCATCGATGAATGGGTAAAAGATCAGTGGCAGGCTAGGTGGACAACGGGGAACACCGGGAGGCTCACCTTCCAATTCTTGCCGTGCGTTCGAGCTCGAGTCAATAAACAGTGGCTGCGTCCGGACTACGTGGAGACTCAATTGATCGTGGGGCACGGGAATTTTAACTCGAAGCTCCACTTTTTCAAGAGGAGGATCACATCGGAGTGCCCGTGTGGTGATGCATCAGCTGAAACGGCGGAGCATGTGGTGCGATCGTGCGCAATCTACAACGTGCACCGTTTACAGTTAATTGGACAACAGGAATACCTAGGAGACCTCAGTGCTCTGCTCGAGACGGAAGAGAAATATGCCCAGTTTAGACGGTTTGCCAGAAAATGGCACGGCATTCGAGGAGAGGGGGCCGACCCTGTAGCCAGAATTCCCGTCGCACCTCAGGAGCATGACGAGCCATCGACAGAGGATCTAAGCCCGTAGCAGAAACCAAAACAATACCCCGCAAGCCCTACAGTTACCGAAATATCAAGCCCCCCGCTCTGAAAACCTAGTGAGGCATCGTATGACGCCCATAGATAATGGAATTTACTTACCTGCAGCCCCAAAGTTACCACACCTTTTTATTGATTATTTTAAACAACCTGCTCTACGAATTTATTAATACTTACCGGTAAAACCACAATAAATTGTGTTGTGTACCAATATATTATACTTACCTGTGATAAATCAGTGATATTAATAGCAGCAAGTACCTGAAAAATTACCAATGATATTAGAAGATAAGTAAGTAGCAAGAAGATGAAATAGTACCTAATTAATTGTGAACAGCGCTCCTGGAAAAGGAGAATTAATATGTATCTTGTGCATAAAACAGCGTCATACCAGATACCACTGCGCCAATGAAGATTAAACCTGAAACGCACCTGAAAAAAAAAAAAAAAAAAAAAAAAAAAAAAAAAAAAAAAAAAAAAAAAAAAAAAAAGTTATCTTGAGAGCTGTAAAACCAAAGAATTTCGGATGATGAAGCCAAAGAAATAGAGACAAAATATAAAGCAAGACGATTAAAGAACTCTGGCCTCCATTAGAGCCCTATAAAAGCGGTTGCCGCCGAGTGGACCAGCCTGGGCGTGGTTATAAACCACGGCAGAAAACCGCGGAGGCCAGAACAGCCTGCTATGCATCAAGAGGCCGCACGAAATGCACAGAAGGAATCTAATGAGAACAGGAATAAGTTGTGAAGGGCCAAAAATGGCCTACATACAACTTCGAATGAGAACGGCGCATAGCAGGTTAGGGCTGGTTAGGGCTGGTTAGGGCTGGTTAGGGCTGGTTAGGGCTGGTTAGGGCTGGTTAGGGCTGGTTAGGGCTGGTTAGGGCTGGTTAGGGCTGGTTAGGGCTGGTTAGGGCTGGTTAGGGCTGGTTAGGGCTGGTTAGGGCTGGTTAGGGCTGGTTAGGGCTGGTTAGGGCTGGTTAGGGCTGGTTAGGGCTGGTTAGGGCTGGTTAGGGCTGGTTAGGGCTGGTTAGGGCTGGTTAGGGCTGGTTAGGGCTGGTTAGGGCTGGTTAGGGCT
Organism: Tupiocoris notatus; assembly: GCA_037159825.1. NCBI lineage: Eukaryota > Metazoa > Arthropoda > Insecta > Hemiptera > Miridae > Tupiocoris > Tupiocoris notatus. Next base: position 13,333 of record JASJUZ010000272.1, on the reverse strand, counting down.
GGTTAGGGCTGGTTAGGGCTGGTTAGGGCTGGTTAGGGCTGGTTAGGGCTGGTTAGGGCTGGTTAGGGCTGGTTAGGGCTGGTTAGGGCTGGTTAGGGCTGGTTAGGGCTGGTTAGGGCTGGTTAGGGCTGGTTAGGGCTGGTTAGGGCTGGTTAGGGCTGGTTAGGGCTGGTTAGGGCTGGTTAGGGCTGGTTAGGGCTGGTTAGGGCTGGTTAGGGCTGGTTAGGGCTGGTTAGGGCTGGTTAGGGCTGGTTAGGGCTGGTTCCGGGTACCTTTGCTGGCACTTGCTGCCAGTAGGGATGAGGCATGGTCATGCCGCCCGGCGCGTCCCCCAGGTTGCGGATAGGGGAACGGCTCACTTAGTGGGCTAGGAGGGTTCGCCCTCCCGCGGACAAGACCCGCTAGGCATCTGGAGGGCTGCTGGGTTTGCCTGTGGGGGGCAAACCCTATAAAGTGGCAGTCCCGGAGAAGGATCCTAGTGTTTAGGCGAGTGTGTGCCGCCTTTTCAAAGCACTTTCCCGGAGTGTCGGTCTCCGTTACAAACCGGCTAAGGGAAGGAAATCCCCGACAGAAAAACCATGCCGGCCTGCAGTGGGAGCGCACTGGGAGTGCTGGAGGCTGGGCGGTAGTTCCCGTCGTTCCAGTTCGAAGGCTATGAAGGTGACTTCATCGAGGTGTTAACCCCTGCAGTGTCAGGAACCAGCCACTTCGGGCCTTGGCAAGGAAGTGTGCACTGAGCGTTGGATCGGACCGACGCTGCTCCGGGCGGGTGACAGTGCGTCCGTGTATCCCGGCACTGTGGAATGGCGGTCAGGCCCCGGGGAACTGGGGTAGGAGCGACACTCCGAGGGTATACCCGTTCCTGACCTTCGCCAGCTCGCCCCCTTGCACACGATGCGCTGTATCAACATACATGTCCTTTTCTAACACTTCCGGGAACAAACAAGAACGCCATTCACCGGCTTTGGTGAGTGGGAGTCGCGATCCGAGGAGAGGTACTTCCAGTGCCCAGGAAAAGTCTGCGGTGATGCCAGAAATGAGCCGATCGGCGAGATCGAAGAACCATGCGCCGATTGTCACGCAGGACTCGGAAGCTAGCGGCGACCAAGAAATGTCAGGTAGCGGCTCGGTGACGCCGGTTTCATCCCGTTCGGCTACCACGTCGCCTACAAGGGCATGCAAGAGGCCCCGCGAGGAACGCGAGTTGACCACTGGAGAACGCCTAGATAAAGCCGATCCTTTGGACTTGGCTGTAGAAGCCAGTGATAAGGATATGAGAACGGTGGTCTGCGAGGCATCTAACCTTGTCAGAACGTATGGCCAGGAGCTTGGCCAAGAAGGAAGGGACGCACTGAACGAGTGGAACCGCAAAACAGCAGCGATACTCAACAATGCGAGGACGATCATGAGGAAATTGCAAGGGAAGTGCCTCGGACTTGCTGAGCTCAATAAATACGCTGTCCTGGGCGTTGTGCAGGAGGCGATAGCGGCGGTGCAACCGATTTCATTCTCCCCAGTGGTGAATACGGTGGAAGCCCTCAAAAAGGAGATTAAAAGCCATGAGGAGTGTAGAAAGGCCCAAGGTTATAGAAATAGTACCGCCAGCAACGATGAAGTATCGAGGCGCCCCACCCCAATGGAAAAAAAGGAGCGCCAGCTGGCCCCAGCGGCTGATCAGGCTCGCTCGTTCAGGGATGTTGTTGTGGGCATGGAGGGGCGAAACTGCACAGCGGGTGGAACCGACACCGAGGGCAGTACCTGGGCAGTTGCGAGCAGCAGAAAGAAGAAAAGAAGAGGCGGCGGCAAGGAAAAGAGAGTATTGGAACAGCAAGTTGGACCAGCCACTCGCCCGCAGGTACTGGGTGAACCGTTCTCGAGGGTGAGGGCTCAGATAAGGGCGCAACTCGCTAACGCTGGTGGCCCTGTCCCACTCATTACCTCGAAAACCCTAATACTTACGGCTGGAGAAGGAAGCGTGTTGAAGAAGTTGGCGGCGCTTGGGAAACCATCAGACCTGGGCTTAGAAAATGTGGCGCTGCGCCCTGCCCGTAGTGGTGGTGTCATCATGGAGGTGGCTGAAGGAACGAACCTGGAAAAGATAGTAAAGCATGAGAAACTTATCGAGCAAGGACTTCAAATAAAGGAGGCACCCAGGAAGAGGCCGAGGTTGATAATCCAGGACGTACCATCTGAGTACTCTCAATCAGAGTTATGGGAAGGAGTCTTGTCGGCGAACCTTCAGGAGATGGATGCTGCTGAAAAGAAAGCTGGGTTCTTACCGCTATACCGAACCGGACCACGCAACCAGGTTACCACAAGATGGATCGTCGAGGTGTCCCCCAAGGTTCGCTGCGCTTTGCTGAAAGAAGGAAAGGTTTCAATTGGATGGTGCAGGTGTCGGGTCGCGGATGATGTTTCGATGTCAAGATGCTGGAGATGCCAAGCATTCGGACACATCGCAGTCGCATGTCAACGAAAGCAAGTGTGTGCATACTGTGCGCAGGAGGACCACTCGGCCAAAGAATGCTCTCGTGAAAATGGGCCCAAATGTCACAATTGCGCTCGTACCGGCCAAGATGACCGTCACGAAGCTAGTAACCCATCATGCCCCTCGCTGAGGCAGGCGGTGGAGACGCAGATCAAGAGGACAGACTTCGGCCAACCAGAAGCGATTCCAAATCTAACATGCTGATCCTCCAACATAACGCGCGGAGGGGCACGACTGTGGTGGACGAGCTTATGCAAGTTTCCTTGGAGACCAGGGCGGATCTGATGGTGTTGCAGGAGCCGCCGGTTGTTGGTGGCAGGATACAGGGTATAGGGCTGTCTCGTCGATGCTGCTCGGTTACGGAGCGGCCACGCTCTGCAGTAGTAGTGTTGAATTCGTCGCTCGATGTTCTGCTGCTTGAGGCACATTCAACGGAGTCCCGCGTGGTTCTGAAAATTCGAGGTAACGGCGTTCAGTTCCTGCTAATAGCGGTATATATGTCACCAAATGAGCCTCACGGACGCTACTTGGACGATCTAGATGGTGTCATCGGAATGCTCCGTCCTAACGGGCTGATGTTGGCTGGCGACTTCAACGCGTGGTCCACGTCATGGGGTTCGTCAGTCGATAATGTCAGGGGACGAGAAATCGCATTGTGGGCGGCTGGAAGGGGTTTGGTCCTGCTGAACCGCCCCGAATGCGGTCCAACGTTTAAAGGACACCAAGGAGAATCCTTCATCGACCTCACATTCGCCACGTATGACATCGCCCCATTTTGCAGGGGCTGGAGCGTTGAGTTTTTGACGGGAAGTGACCATGGCGTAATAAAAATATCGCTCAAAGCTCACCAACAAGAAGCTGAAAATAAGATGAGATGCCCCCGTTTTACCACACGTGGAGCAATATGGAAAGCTTTTAACGCTGAAGTCGCTAGCCGTATGGTGGACTATGACCTGGATGTAGGAGGCGTTGACGAGGGAGTTGAAGCTGCAGCAGCAAGACTCGAGGAAATAATGATTATGGCTGCTATAGGGACCCTGAAAAAGAAAAGAAAAGCAACGCGAACGCAAGCCCCATGGTGGACACAGGACTTGGCCGCGATGCGTCGTGAAGTACTTAAAGCTAGAAGGAACCTGCAAAGAAATCAAGACCCAACGGAGACCTGTCCCCGAAGGGTCTTGTACCTGAAAAAGAAGAAAGAATTTAAGGGAGCAATACGGGCGGCGAAGAGACGTTCGTGGAGATCGTTCGTCGAGGAAGAGTTAAGTAAGAACCCATGGTCCTTGCCGAGTAAAATCTTGCGAGGCAAGGTGGGCCCGGATTCCACGCTGGGTGCAATAAGAATGGACGGACAGCTTGCGAGCGACTGGGAAGAGGCCGGCGCGGCTTACCTGTCACAGGTGTTCCCACAAGACTGCCAGGAAGATGATACGGATGAGGATCAACTGATTAGGCAAATGACGAGGGTGCCCCCGCATGCGGAGCCAGCCGAACCATGGGCAATTGGGGAACTCAACGCTGCGTTGAAGGCTTTCGGTAGACACAAGGCGCCAGGGCTGGATGGCCTCGACATGGCCATGGTTAAAGAGGCGCCAATGGTTTACCGTAACGCCCTTCTGGATGTCTACAACGAGGCCCTAGCAAGAGGAATTTTCCCGAAGCGATGGAAAGTAGCCTCGATCCGCACCCTTCTAAAGTCGGCAGACCGTGACACTACGGATGCCTGCAGCTACCGCCCAATCAGCCTGCTGAGTGTCCAAGGTAAGATCCTAGAAAGGTTGATCCTCAACCGTCTCGAGCCAATATTCAATGACGCATTGCATCCGAACCAGTTTGGCTGCGTGAGAGGCAAAACGACTGAGGAGGCAATCGCTAAGCTCATGGGCACTGTCAAAAGTAGCAACAAGCGTAATACTATGATAATTTTTTACGATATATCAGGAGCCTTCAATGCCGTTTGGTGGCCTGCGACGCTACTGCGCATCCGGGAATTGAATATACCCCCCAACCTGTACGGACTCCTTGTTGACTACTTCCGGGATCGGGCTGCCCGCCTATACTTCAATCATGGGATGGTGGAAGCGGAGGTGACCCGAGGCTGTCCGCAGGGCTCAGTGCTCGGGGCCGCACTCTGGAATATCTTGTTTGCCGGGCTGCTGCGGGGGCTGGAAGGAGAAGGTGTTAGTGCCGTTGCTTTTGTCGACGATCTAGCCATTGTTGTGGAAGCTGACACACTGGAAGAGCTGGAAATTAATGCAACACAGAGCAGCCTGTTGGTCATGAACTGGTGCAGGAAAGTGCGGCTCACGGTAGCGCCCGAAAAGACCCAGGCCCTGGTCCTGAGGGGGAAAAAGCTTGTAAGGGATACAGCAACATTCAGCCTAGGCGATAGGCGGATAGCTGCAGGCTTAAGTGCAAAATACCTTGGGGTGGTGCTGCATCGGAATGGCGCACTTGAGCCGCACATCAACATGCTGCAAACCAAAATCTGTGGTGTAGTGGGCCTGATGAGAGGAGTCAGAGGTGCGTCGTGGGGCATACAGTTTAGCAACGCCGTTTTATACTACGACACTGTTTTCTTGCCAACAGTCCTATATGGAGCCGCTGCATGGTGGAATCGACCTTCAAAAAGGGCTAGAGAGCGAATGCAGTCGATACAAAGAGCGGCCCTCGTCCCACTGACTTCAGCGTACCGGACATCGGCTACTGCGGCGCTCCAAGTGATAGCGGGGACCCCGCCGTTGGACCTCGTGCTGGACGCGAGAGTGGCAATCTGCGCACTCCGTTGGCCACAGAGGACCCTCGCGGCGGTGCACCCCATGCTGATGACATGCATTAACCAACACGAGGGAGCTGCGGCCAAGGAGCAGGCCATCCGGGAGTGGGTGATGGATAGCTGGCAGCATCGCTGGAATGAGGGAACGACAGGGAGACTTACCTATGAATACTTACCGGACGTCCGAACAAGAATGGAGATGCCATGGTTCCACCCAAACTACGCTGTAACGCAGCTCATTGCCGGACATGGAAACTTCAACGCAAAGCTTCACTTTTTCAGGAGAAGAGATTCACCTCAGTGCCCATGTCGGGAGTCAATCGAGACAGCAAAGCACGTCGTCGAGGCATGCAGGATATACCGAGATATTAGAACAGAGCTATTCGGAGAGACGGAGCATAGTGGCGGGCTGCATGGATTGGTGAATACAGAAATTAAATTCAGAGCCTTCTCCACGTTCGCAGCGCGGTGGCACGCTATCCGAGGGGAGGGACCAATCCCAGCAAACGAACAGCTCACCTGAAAAAAAAAAAAAAAAAAAAAAAAAAAAAAAAAAAAAAAAAAAAAAAAAAAAAAAAAAAAAAAAAAAAAAAAAAAAAACACTTACCAATGAGCGGAGGCGACGATGATGATGCGATGATGACGATGGGACGTTGACGATGCGACGGATGAAACAGAAACCTGAAAACAAATGAAAAAGGAGAAATGAATGTAATGCACGCTATGAGTATAAAATGAATACCTGCGAGAAATATAACCACTGACCCCATTCAGCCCTTTAAAAAAACGGAAACCTCCACGTGGTCCAGCCCGGGCATGACTTCGGTCATGGCGAAAATCCGTTGGGGTCAGTTGGACTGCTATGAATAACAGAAACGATGTAATAACTATAATGAACACAAGATTTGAAGATGGAATGTTGTGAAGGGCCAAACCTGGCCTACATACAACTAAAGAAAGAGAAAACATAGCAGGTTAGGGCTGGTTAGGGCTGGTTAGGGCTGGTTAGGGCTGGTTAGGGCTGGTTAGGGCTGGTTAGGGCTGGTTAGGGCTGGTTAGGGCTGGTTAGGGCTGGTTAGGGCTGGTTAGGGCTGGTTAGGGCTGGTTAGGGCTGGTTAGGGCTGGTTAGGGCTGGTTAGGGCTGGTTAGGGCTGGTTAGGGCTGGTTAGGGCTGGTTAGGGCTGGTTAGGGCTGGTTAGGGCTGGTTAGGGCTGGTTAGGGCTGGTTAGGGCTGGTTAGGGCTGGTTAGGGCTGGTTAGGGCTGGTTAGGGCTGGTTAGGGCTGGTTAGGGCTGGTTAGGGCTGGTTAGGGCTGGTTAGGGCTGGTTAGGGCTGGTTAGGGCTGGTTAGGGCTGGTTAGGGCTGGTTAGGGCTGGTTAGGGCTGGTTAGGGCTGGTTAGGGCTGGTTAGGGCTGGTTAGGGCTGGTTAGGGCTGGTTAGGGCTGGTTTCCGGGTACCTTTGCTGGCACTTGCTGCCAGTAGGGATGAGGCATGGTCATGCCGCCCGGCGCGTCCCCAGGTTGCGGATAGGGGAACGGCTCACTTAGTGGGCTAGGAGGGTTCGCCCTCCCGCGGACAAGACCCGCTAGGCATCTGGAGGGCTGCTGGGTTTGCCTGTGGGGGGCAAACCCTATAAAGTGGCAGTCCCGGAGAAGGATCCTAGTGTTTAGGCGAGTGTGTGCCGCCTTTTCAAAGCACTTTCCCGGAGTGTCGGTCTCCGTTACAAACCGGCTAAGGGAAGGAAATCCCCGACAGAAAAACCATGCCGGCCTGCAGTGGGAGCGCACTGGGAGTGCTGGAGGCTGGGCGGTAGTTCCCGTCGTTCCAGTTCGAAGGCTATGAAGGTGACTTCATCGAGGTGTTAACCCCTGCAGTGTCAGGAACCAGCCACTTCGGGCCTTGGCAAGGAAGTGTGCACTGAGCGTTGGATCGGACCGACGCTGCTCCGGGCGGGTGACAGTGCGTCCGTGTATCCCGGCACTGTGGAATGGCGGTCAGGCCCCGGGGAACTGGGGTAGGAGCGACACTCCGAGGGTATACCCGTTCCTGACCTTCGCCAGCTCGCCCCCTTGCACACGATGCGCTGTATCAACATACATGTCCTTTTCTAACACTTCCGGGAACAAACAAGAACGCCATTCACCGGCTTTGGTGAGTGGGAGTCGCGATCCGAGGAGAGGTACTTCCAGTGCCCAGGAAAAGTCTGCGGTGATGCCAGAAATGAGCCGATCGGCGAGATCGAAGAACCATGCGCCGATTGTCACGCAGGACTCGGAAGCTAGCGGCGACCAAGAAATGTCAGGTAGCGGCTCGGTGACGCCGGTTTCATCCCGTTCGGCTACCACGTCGCCTACAAGGGCATGCAAGAGGCCCCGCGAGGAACGCGAGTTGACCACTGGAGAACGCCTAGATAAAGCCGATCCTTTGGACTTGGCTGTAGAAGCCAGTGATAAGGATATGAGAACGGTGGTCTGCGAGGCATCTAACCTTGTCAGAACGTATGGCCAGGAGCTTGGCCAAGAAGGAAGGGACGCACTGAACGAGTGGAACCGCAAAACAGCAGCGATACTCAACAATGCGAGGACGATCATGAGGAAATTGCAAGGGAAGTGCCTCGGACTTGCTGAGCTCAATAAATACGCTGTCCTGGGCGTTGTGCAGGAGGCGATAGCGGCGGTGCAACCGATTTCATTCTCCCCAGTGGTGAATACGGTGGAAGCCCTCAAAAAGGAGATTAAAAGCCATGAGGAGTGTAGAAAGGCCCAAGGTTATAGAAATAGTACCGCCAGCAACGATGAAGTATCGAGGCGCCCCACCCCAATGGAAAAAAAGGAGCGCCAGCTGGCCCCAGCGGCTGATCAGGCTCGCTCGTTCAGGGATGTTGTTGTGGGCATGGAGGGGCGAAACTGCACAGCGGGTGGAACCGACACCGAGGGCAGTACCTGGGCAGTTGCGAGCAGCAGAAAGAAGAAAAGAAGAGGCGGCGGCAAGGAAAAGAGAGTATTGGAACAGCAAGTTGGACCAGCCACTCGCCCGCAGGTACTGGGTGAACCGTTCTCGAGGGTGAGGGCTCAGATAAGGGCGCAACTCGCTAACGCTGGTGGCCCTGTCCCACTCATTACCTCGAAAACCCTAATACTTACGGCTGGAGAAGGAAGCGTGTTGAAGAAGTTGGCGGCGCTTGGGAAACCATCAGACCTGGGCTTAGAAAATGTGGCGCTGCGCCCTGCCCGTAGTGGTGGTGTCATCATGGAGGTGGCTGAAGGAACGAACCTGGAAAAGATAGTAAAGCATGAGAAACTTATCGAGCAAGGACTTCAAATAAAGGAGGCACCCAGGAAGAGGCCGAGGTTGATAATCCAGGACGTACCATCTGAGTACTCTCAATCAGAGTTATGGGAAGGAGTCTTGTCGGCGAACCTTCAGGAGATGGATGCTGCTGAAAAGAAAGCTGGGTTCTTACCGCTATACCGAACCGGACCACGCAACCAGGTTACCACAAGATGGATCGTCGAGGTGTCCCCCAAGGTTCGCTGCGCTTTGCTGAAAGAAGGAAAGGTTTCAATTGGATGGTGCAGGTGTCGGGTCGCGGATGATGTTTCGATGTCAAGATGCTGGAGATGCCAAGCATTCGGACACATCGCAGTCGCATGTCAACGAAAGCAAGTGTGTGCATACTGTGCGCAGGAGGACCACTCGGCCAAAGAATGCTCTCGTGAAAATGGGCCCAAATGTCACAATTGCGCTCGTACCGGCCAAGATGACCGTCACGAAGCTAGTAACCCATCATGCCCCTCGCTGAGGCAGGCGGTGGAGACGCAGATCAAGAGGACAGACTTCGGCCAACCAGAAGCGATTCCAAATCTAACATGCTGATCCTCCAACATAACGCGCGGAGGGGCACGACTGTGGTGGACGAGCTTATGCAAGTTTCCTTGGAGACCAGGGCGGATCTGATGGTGTTGCAGGAGCCGCCGGTTGTTGGTGGCAGGATACAGGGTATAGGGCTGTCTCGTCGATGCTGCTCGGTTACGGAGCGGCCACGCTCTGCAGTAGTAGTGTTGAATTCGTCGCTCGATGTTCTGCTGCTTGAGGCACATTCAACGGAGTCCCGCGTGGTTCTGAAAATTCGAGGTAACGGCGTTCAGTTCCTGCTAATAGCGGTATATATGTCACCAAATGAGCCTCACGGACGCTACTTGGACGATCTAGATGGTGTCATCGGAATGCTCCGTCCTAACGGGCTGATGTTGGCTGGCGACTTCAACGCGTGGTCCACGTCATGGGGTTCGTCAGTCGATAATGTCAGGGGACGAGAAATCGCATTGTGGGCGGCTGGAAGGGGTTTGGTCCTGCTGAACCGCCCCGAATGCGGTCCAACGTTTAAAGGACACCAAGGAGAATCCTTCATCGACCTCACATCGCCACGTATGACATCGCCCCATTTTGCAGGGGCTGGAGCGTTGAGTTTTTGACGGGAAGTGACCATGGCGTAATAAAAATATCGCTCAAAGCTCACCAACAAGAAGCTGAAAATAAGATGAGATGCCCCCGTTTTACCACACGTGGAGCAATATGGAAAGCTTTTAACGCTGAAGTCGCTAGCCGTATGGTGGACTATGACCTGGATGTAGGAGGCGTTGACGAGGGAGTTGAAGCTGCAGCAGCAAGACTCGAGGAAATAATGATTATGGCTGCTATAGGGACCCTGAAAAAGAAAAGAAAAGCAACGCGAACGCAAGCCCCATGGTGGACACAGGACTTGGCCGCGATGCGTCGTGAAGTACTTAAAGCTAGAAGGAACCTGCAAAGAAATCAAGACCCAACGGAGACCTGTCCCCGAAGGGTCTTGTACCTGAAAAAGAAGAAAGAATTTAAGGGAGCAATACGGGCGGCGAAGAGACGTTCGTGGAGATCGTTCGTCGAGGAAGAGTTAAGTAAGAACCCATGGTCCTTGCCGAGTAAAATCTTGCGAGGCAAGGTGGGCCCGGATTCCACGCTGGGTGCAATAAGAATGGACGGACAGCTTGCGAGCGACTGGGAAGAGGCCGGCGCGGCTTACCTGTCACAGGTGTTCCCACAAGACTGCCAGGAAGATGATACGGATGAGGATCAACTGATTAGGCAAATGACGAGGGTGCCCCCGCATGCGGAGCCAGCCGAACCATGGGCAATTGGGGAACTCAACGCTGCGTTGAAGGCTTTCGGTAGACACAAGGCGCCAGGGCTGGATGGCCTCGACATGGCCATGGTTAAAGAGGCGCCAATGGTTTACCGTAACGCCCTTCTGGATGTCTACAACGAGGCCCTAGCAAGAGGAATTTTCCCGAAGCGATGGAAAGTAGCCTCGATCCGCACCCTTCTAAAGTCGGCAGACCGTGACACTACGGATGCCTGCAGCTACCGCCCAATCAGCCTGCTGAGTGTCCAAGGTAAGATCCTAGAAAGGTTGATCCTCAACCGTCTCGAGCCAATATTCAATGACGCATTGCATCCGAACCAGTTTGGCTGCGTGAGAGGCAAAACGACTGAGGAGGCAATCGCTAAGCTCATGGGCACTGTCAAAAGTAGCAACAAGCGTAATACTATGATAATTTTTTACGATATATCAGGAGCCTTCAATGCCGTTTGGTGGCCTGCGACGCTACTGCGCATCCGGGAATTGAATATACCCCCCAACCTGTACGGACTCCTTGTTGACTACTTCCGGGATCGGGCTGCCCGCCTATACTTCAATCATGGGATGGTGGAAGCGGAGGTGACCCGAGGCTGTCCGCAGGGCTCAGTGCTCGGGGCCGCACTCTGGAATATCTTGTTTGCCGGGCTGCTGCGGGGGCTGGAAGGAGAAGGTGTTAGTGCCGTTGCTTTTGTCGACGATCTAGCCATTGTTGTGGAAGCTGACACACTGGAAGAGCTGGAAATTAATGCAACACAGAGCAGCCTGTTGGTCATGAACTGGTGCAGGAAAGTGCGGCTCACGGTAGCGCCCGAAAAGACCCAGGCCCTGGTCCTGAGGGGGAAAAAGCTTGTAAGGGATACAGCAACATTCAGCCTAGGCGATAGGCGGATAGCTGCAGGCTTAAGTGCAAAATACCTTGGGGTGGTGCTGCATCGGAATGGCGCACTTGAGCCGCACATCAACATGCTGCAAACCAAAATCTGTGGTGTAGTGGGCCTGATGAGAGGAGTCAGAGGTGCGTCGTGGGGCATACAGTTTAGCAACGCCGTTTTATACTACGACACTGTTTTCTTGCCAACAGTCCTATATGGAGCCGCTGCATGGTGGAATCGACCTTCAAAAAGGGCTAGAGAGCGAATGCAGTCGATACAAAGAGCGGCCCTCGTCCCACTGACTTCAGCGTACCGGACATCGGCTACTGCGGCGCTCCAAGTGATAGCGGGGACCCCGCCGTTGGACCTCGTGCTGGACGCGAGAGTGGCAATCTGCGCACTCCGTTGGCCACAGAGGACCCTCGCGGCGGTGCACCCCATGCTGATGACATGCATTAACCAACACGAGGGAGCTGCGGCCAAGGAGCAGGCCATCCGGGAGTGGGTGATGGATAGCTGGCAGCATCGCTGGAATGAGGGAACGACAGGGAGACTTACCTATGAATACTTACCGGACGTCCGAACAAGAATGGAGATGCCATGGTTCCACCCAAACTACGCTGTAACGCAGCTCATTGCCGGACATGGAAACTTCAACGCAAAGCTTCACTTTTTCAGGAGAAGAGATTCACCTCAGTGCCCATGTCGGGAGTCAATCGAGACAGCAAAGCACGTCGTCGAGGCATGCAGGATATACCGAGATATTAGAACAGAGCTATTCGGAGAGACGGAGCATAGTGGCGGGCTGCATGGATTGGTGAATACAGAAATTAAATTCAGAGCCTTCTCCACGTTCGCAGCGCGGTGGCACGCTATCCGAGGGGAGGGACCAATCCCAGCAAACGAACAGCTCACCTGAAAAAAAAAAAAAAAAAAAAAAAAAAAAAAAAAAAAAAAAAAAAAAAAAAAAAAAAAAAAAAAAAAAAAAAAAAAACACTTACCAATGAGCGGAGGCGACGATGATGATGCGATGATGACGATGGACGTTGACGATGCGACGGATGAAACAGAAACCTGAAAACAAATGAAAAAGGAGAAATGAATGTAATGCACGCTATGAGTATAAAATGAATACCTGCGAGAAATATAACCACTGACCCCATTCAGCCTTTAAAAAACGGAAACCTCCACGTGGTCCAGCCCGGGCATGACTTCGGTCATGGCGAAAATCCGTTGGGGTCAGTTGGACTGCTATGAATAACAGAAACGATGTAATAACTATAATGAACACAAGATTTGAAGATGGAATGTTGTGAAGGGCCAAACCTGGCCTACATACAACTAAAGAAAGAGAAAACATAGCAGGTTAGGGCTGGTTAGGGCTGGTTAGGGCTGGTTAGGGCTGGTTAGGGCTGGTTAGGGCTGGTTAGGGCTGGTTAGGGCTGGTTAGGGCTGGTTAGGGGCTGGTAGGCTGGTTAGGGCTGGTTAGGGCTGGTTAGGCTGGTTAGGGCTGGTTAGGGCTGGTTAGGGCTGGTTAGGGCTGGTTAGGGCTGGTTAGGGCTGGTTAGGGCTGGTTAGGGCTGGTTAGGGCTGGGCTGGTTAGGCTGGTTAGGGCTGGTTAGGGCTGGTTAGGGCTGTTAGGGCTGGTTAGGGCTGGTTAGGGCTGGTTAGGGCTGGTTAGGGCTGGTTAGGCTGGTTAGGCTGGTTAGGGCTGGTTAGGGCTGGTTAGGGCTGGTTAGGGCTGTAGGGCTTAGGGCTGGTTAGGGCTGGTTAGGGCTGGTTAGGGCTGGTTAGGGCTGGTTAGGGCTGGTTAGGGCTGGTTAGGGCTGGTTAGGGCTGGTTAGGGCTGGTTAGGGGCTGGTTAGGGCTGGTTAGGCTGGTTAGGCTGTTAGGGCTGGTTAGGGCTGGTTAGGGCTGGTTAGGGCTGGTTAGGGCTGGTTAGGGCTGGTTAGGCTGGTTAGCTGGTTAGGGCTGGTTAGGGCTGGTTAGGGCTGGTTAGGGCTGGTTAGGGCTGGTTAG